>JAYESA010000007.1:177176787-177206787 GCA_036927795.1 Iris macrosiphon | reverse complement strand
CAAGTTGTACAATATCGTGGTAGTGCGATGACTTAGTTGTATTACTGCAAGCCTGCGATAGGATATAGGATATTGGCTATGGGATATAAGATATTAGGATTAGAGGATACTCAATCATAAATTTCTTAAGAGATTCCTGGGACGACCCTTGAAAATCTTATTACAATTCTCATTTCAAATCTTTTTTCTTGTTTATGTTTGCTCTCACTTGTTGTTGTTGAATTTGATTATTGGTGATCGATTGTTGAATTTGATTCTTAGTGATCAGTTGATTTAAATTCTTGGTGCTCGTTATTGAGTTTGATTTCATATCAAGAGAAATTTTATGGACTAAATTACGGTATCATCTGATGACATATGTTGATAAGGATAGTGAGAAAGGTGAAACGCCTGCTTTGGTTATGGAGCATAGAGTTTATCGCAGCCATATTAGCTAACGTAGCAGAAAGTAGGAACCTAACTTCGGATGTACATATCTTAGTTATAAAATTTAGAATTTCTCGCAGCTATACTAGTCGACACAGCGAGGATTCTAGACGACATGATTATAGAGGTGCATACCTAAGTTATGGGATCTATCGTTTATCGCAGCTATGCTTACTGGCGTGGCGAGGATTCTGAGTGTCATGATTTCGGACAGATGTGTATAATTATCAGGTTGTATCTTAAATTGGTTCTTAAAGTATCATCTCAATATTTTTCCACTCCTATTATTATAGGACTTGTTCCATTGTTCTTTAGCTTACTAGTAGAGTTACTTTCAGTTATTTAGTCCAGTTCCTTAAAGAGCTTTATTCCATTAGGGTTCCTTGTTAGTATAATAATTGGTGAATTGCAATTAGGTCTGCGTCTTGAGTATCAGTATTGATTGTTGGGAGTGTGGCTTATGAGTTTGTAAGTGGTTCTTGGTTGGGCAGGTGAGCAATAGGCATAAATCTAGAGATAACCCATAGCGTAGTACCTTGTAGCAATAGTTCTATGATAGGTGTCATTATAGATAGTATGGGTACTATCAGTGGTGGTTCTAGGAGTTAGTATTAGAGTCAGCATACCAGTTTTGGATAGTCATAAATTCATGTAGTTGGGTAAGCCATGTAAATATCAAGGAAATTGTGTTAGAAATCAATGGAGCATGATATTCAATTGGGTGCTTGATACTTGGGTGTGTCAAGAGTAGAGAAATATATATGCATCAAGGGTATTAGTGAGTCTGTCATGGTAGAAAGGTACCCATAAGTGTATGGGAGAGTGTGAGGGAATAATAATACATTATGCTAAAGTAGTAGGACTGGTGATACATGTTGATGTGAGTAGATAGGAGTGTACCAGTATATGACTAGTGATGGGTATATTACCTGATATTAAGGCTAGTGATGTATTGGAAGCAATATATGGAAGTGTCTAAAAATTGTGTGCAGGATGCACAGTGGGTGATAAGTGTCAGTGTGGAAGTTCATGAGTATCAAAAAGTGGAAGCTGGAGTGTTAATATTATGTCATGGGTTGAGAAATATCAAGATTGGTCATGGAAGATATGTAGTATATCACTGATTTGTGTATCCGTCTGTAAAAGGTTTGAGGAGAGATATGTATATATCAATAGAGATATGGAACATATGTCTGCCTTTGAGAGTGAAGTAAAACATGTGTATTATAGAAGTTAATAACTAGTGCAAGTGATCATGAGATCTAGTGAGTGTGATAAGGTGATCTAATGATGAAGCTAGTGTCCTAGAACCTTAAAGTCAAATATTGTGTAGTTAGGAAGCTAGTGTTACTATATCAAGAGTGCTCGTATTTCTATATCAGGGATTAGTTGAGTAATGCGTTATTAACAGTAAGCACCTTGTGAGATAATTGGATTGGTGTATCAGTTAATGGATAGAAAAATATTTGGGTGTAATAGTACAAGTGATCCAAGCAGTAGAGGAGGGAGACAATATATATATATATATATATATATATATATATATATATATATATATATATATATATATATATATGAGTAAGTTTAGTAGGTATAGTACCTTGCTAATTTTGAGTATAGAAGTCGTATGTATCAGAGAATAGTCCGAGGGGTATAAAGATACCAGTGAGATGTCATGGTGTTGTAATGGTTAGAAGGAAATTGTGTATGTATTATGATACTAATGTATAGGTAAGAACCTTGGGATAATTAACAAATGTTAAATGATGAGTTGCACCAAATATCAGATAGAAAAAGGTACCCTAGTAACAAGAGTCAGAGTACCTCAAGTATTATAAAAGTTTAGGCACAAGTATTTTAATAACTAATATAATGATATAGAGGAGAGATATGAGTAACTTGGTATAAGGATGTCATCTAAAATACATATGAGAGTTGGTGCCTTGTGTAGACAGTAACAAGATTTAAGTAAGGCATCATATTGGAAGTATTAAAGTTTGACGAGGGTGTGCTAATAAAATACATGATTGAAAAGGTATACAAGTGTTCCTTGCAAGATGAATGATTGAGAAATTTTGGTGATTGAAACAGAACAAGGAGGTAGTATCTTAGCAGTATTTTGTATAGTATCCTAAGTAGCAAGTGCCAGTGAGTTAAGCATGTCCATGACATAGAATTAGAATATATCATGAGTATTTGGTAACCCTCAATATTAAGAATATCTTGACAAGATTGATGATTAATAGTGTGTGATGGAATAGGCCACAGGTGGCATAGCAGATTATCTCACCGGTAAAGGAAGATATCCCAGCAGGGCAGAGACTGAATTCATGATAGTTAGAGTCTAATTTCTCTTTCAGTAGAATGGTAGGATTATATGATAAAACTATTTTAGACTGTGATTGATGGGGTTTGACCATAGTAAGATTTGTATGAATAGGATATGACTGGCCTAAGAGAGAGGGGTAAGAGTTTTAATTTCGAGGACAAAATTCTTCTAGAGGGTAGATTTGTCACTACCACATTTTCTAGGAAATGATATTTTAGTCATTTGGTAGTTAATTAAATATTGTACATATTGAATATTTATTTATTGTATTATTTATTTATTGTTAGCATGTTAGATTTATTTTTAGACTTGTGTTAGTGGACCTAACTAGTTTAGTTTAGACTCATGGACCAACATTTAATTCTAGTTAGAATTGAGCCCAATAATTAGAAGTCCAATCTTTAGGAGGATGATTAATTATGTTAAACCCATTAGACTAGAAGCTTCCCTCCTTAATTATTTTTTTGTGAGAGACCTTAAGGGATATTTTAGACTTTACATAGTAGCTTGAGGGAGGGGGCAAGTGAGGCCTATATAAAGGAGATGAAAACTTTCTCTCTCTTTATTTTTTTATTCCAAATCTATATCTAGAATTTTCTTCAACCAAATTCCATCAAATTCCTACCAAATTTCTTCCCAAATCACCATTGGAGACTAGTAGAGCAAGGATCTACAAGGAGGAATCATGGATCTACAAGTTGAAGGCTCATTTCACCAATTTTTGGAGCTTTTATTGGAAATCCATCTCCTAATAGGTAAAATTTAGTTTTTTTCCCTTAATTTAGGTTCTAAATCTGACATTTAACTATGAGAAATCAACCCATATGCATAGGCTACCTATAGGATTTGGTTTTGTGTTCATAGGAGGCCTATTGAGAAAGTTATCGTATTTTTTGTGTCAATTTTGGGAGAATTCCGAGATTGATATTTGTTGTGTGTGTCAATTGGTCCTATAGATCAATTTGGAATATGCTTATGTGTTTGGGGCTAGTGTCATATCCACAATTGAGTACGTGTAGGTCGTATCCCAATAATTTGGTGATACGTATTGATTTGGGAGATTTTCCTCTGACACGGGACTTTGTGCATGTCACATTGTGACACTGACATATAGAATTGTGTTTGACTCTTCGTATTGTTCATAAATAATATATTAGACTTGCTCGTGTCCTTCGGAGTATGTTTGGATGTGTGGTAGACTCGTGTCGCAAGCGTATCCTAGATCTAGCGGGATACGAGAGCGATGCACTCCACGTATTTGTACATTTTATTCTATTATTTTTAGTTATTATAATATGTAATTATATTCATGTATGTATATATATATATATATATATATATATATATATATATATATATATATATATATATATATATATATATATATATATATATATATATATATATGTGTGTGTGTGTGTGTGTGTGTGTGTGTGTGTGTGTGTGTGTGTGTGTGTGTATCATATATTTATGTACCTATGTATTATGTATATATGTAGCTATAGTTCTACATATGTAATAGCTATTAATTATAGTAGTGTATTTATATAAGTTATATGTATATGTATATATGTTATCTATATATATATATATACTTGCATAATTTTATATATATATATATATATATATATATATATATATATATATATATATATGTGTGTGTGTGTGTGTGTGTGTGTGTGTGTGTGTGTGTGTTGGTTTATATATATATATATATATATATATGTGTGTGTGTGTGTGTGTGTGTGTGTGTGTGTTGGTTTATATATATATATATATGTGTGTGTGTGTGTGTGTGTGTGTGTGTTGGTTTATATATATATATATATATATGTGTGTGTGTGTGTGTGTGTGTGTGTGTGTGATTATATATCTCTATATATATAGTTGTGGGAGGAATATATATACTTATTAGATATGTAGTAAGTTATTATGTAGGTATATGTATCTATGTATTGGTATGTATTATATGTTAGTAGTTAATAGTTTTAATAGTTTAGTTATGTTAGTATAGTTTAGTATATGGGGGTTAGCTATATATATTAGCTATATGTATTAGGATTTGAAATACCTTGGGATACCAAGGTAATGTCAAGGTATTGAGGGATACCCAAGGTATTGGGTAATGCGTTGGTTTAGTCTAGTTAGTAACTATAGTAGTTAGTTAGCTGTATATGTTTGATTATGTAGATAGTAATATATGTAAACTAGTATATATATGTTATGATTGATAGTTAATCTCAAATACTAATAGCTAGTGTATCTTGATAGTTAGTTATATTAACTATACATATCTATATATGTTAGTATTATAGTTAGTTCTATGTTATATTGAGATGTATATATTAGTGTTATTTATAACTAGTATTAGTTTAGGGTTTTATATATCTATTGGTATTAGTTATATGTTGAGTTTTGGGATACCTCGGGATACCAAGGTATTACCAAGGTATTGGGTCGATACCCAAGGTATTGAGTTTGGGTATCGAGATAGGTGCGATACACATTGGTGCAAGGCCAAGGTATCCTAAATTCCTTATTTTAATATAGTATTAAGTATAATGACTTGTATATATATCTAAAATACTATTTTCATATAACTGAACTTGCGTATCTTAGGATACGACTTTTTGAATGCCTTTTAGTATCTTAACTTGGATTATATAGCATAGTTTTATAGTGTTTCGACTTAGTGACTTAGTTTTAGACTCTTGCGACCTAGATTTTATCGGTTTGACCTAGAAATGCCTTTATGACTTCAAATTGTATCAACTTAACTTATTTCTATTTTAGAACCTTGTATTGATGCAACATACCATATATAGGTTGTGTGACACCAGCTTGGGCATCGAGAGACACACCTTGCTCAGGACTTCAGGCGAGTATATTTCTCTGATTGTTTTCAATTCATGATATTGTATATATGCATGTTCTAGAATTGTATACATTGATCCTGACACAGTAATTTTACGGACTAGTGCTGTATGGATCCCATCATGAGATGTTATCCCCTACCGTGTTCAGCGGGTACTCGTGTACATTGTCTCATCGTGTATACTGGGTATTGATGATACTTCGTGTTCACACATTGCTCGTGTTTAGTGTGCTTATTCGTGTACATCCACCGCTCGTGTTCGGTGGTTATGATATTCGTGTACACCTACTGCTCGTGACAGTGGTTATATTTTCGTGTTCATAGCGTGTAGTGATTGGATCCATCGATATTAGTTGGGGGTGGGAGAGTAGGAGTTGATTATGTGATCAAAGCCATTGTTACAAATCGTGTACATTCTGGTTACATACCTCACTTGTAATACGTCTTACCTGATCATGTTTACCCAATCTGATCACATAATGAACTCATATTCTGAGGCACATTTAGATAGTTACTTGCAGTTTACTTCATCATATTGTGATATTCATATTGTTGATCTATATTCTCGTACATTACCTGTATATCTTGTTCATCATTCATATGTTTAGTAATCTTGTATTTTATTTCTATATCTATTTATATGCTCGATTATGCTATTGAAACTGCTTTCAGAGGTATGTACTTCGCTCCAATTCTGACTGGATATATTTTTTCAGATGATTGGCTTATAGAGCAGTGTCCCACATTCTACGGTCCACAGGACGGTATATCTTTAGAGGGTCCTTTGGTAGACCAGGAGGACTTAGTTGTAGAGTCCGAGAAGGTCTAGTTTATTTGTGTTGGACTTGTATTATATTATATTATATTATATTATATTATTGAGATTCTTTGGGTTATATATTATTTCAGATTGTGGTTTATATCTTATTTTTTTCTTCGCTATTCCATTCGTGCTTATCTTTCTTAGTTGCATTATGATTGAATTTAGTTATATTGTGAGATACCATTTTGTTCCTCCGTTTGGAGTTTAGATGATTGACAAGTACCATATTATATTGTTGAGATGCTAGATAGTTAGAAATGACCCAGACAGCATTCTACCGTCGATTCTGCGGCGTAGGCTGGGCGTAACCACGCACTCATGCCCGAATATCCGGGTGCGGGTCGTGACACCCTATGCAAAATGGAAATCATCATTGCATTTTATGTCAGAGGTGTCAACTCCTCATCCATTCTACTGTCGTATGTCAGTGGGAGCGGACCATGAACAACTGTCAGTCCCTGTCATTTAATGCTCTGCCAGCATTAATTGATTCAATTTTTGATTTTATGTCCACGTATGATAGCATAGGAGTAGTTGGCGTAGACCTTCCCTGGCTTAAGTGGCGCAGAGCATTATCTGTACGAAAACTTGGCATAAGCCATGAAGGAGCGCAGGCAGCTTCAACTGAACATGCGGCGTAGATAGTCTTATCCACCTGTTGGTGCAAGGTAGTAGTGGTGTAGAGATTTTTTATGCTTCTACACATGTATCTAAAATAAGTTCTCATATCCTTTGTAGTTTCACTATCGACGGCACCTCTCGCAGACCAAGCACACACAGGGTCTTCTAAAGTCATGCTCTATGGTAATTTCCTTAGCCGTCTGTCGAACTTCGACAACCCTCAACTTGATAGGGATCGACCAGAAGAGATGCAACAATTAATAGCTAATCAGGGAAAGAACATGTTGCAATATATGATCGGCCATAAAACCTTATATAGGATTAAAGAAGACATTTATCCAAAACCAGCATTTATGTTTGGCGATACCATCGAGGTACCCACAAAATAGACGACGCTAGATAGCAATAACTGGATTTTAGAAGTGAAGGATAAACTCATTTTTTTTCCCAAAATGAGTCGATGACACCTGTTATCCTCTTTTCACTCCGCCACCATCCAAAGAAAGATGAATTGGAGTTTAACTCCTTACCTACCCAGAATTAAAATAGGAAGAATTTGCCACCAATACGGAGATAACAGAGAGAGCATATGGTAGAACTATACATACTAGGACTTCCTTTACTTCGGTCGACAAAATGGGTTTCGCTCTTCATGAGATACATGAAATATCTCGAATTCCCAAGGGATAAGAGCCATATAAAGAGTATACTCCCGTCAATAAGGAGTTAATTGACTGGGAGAAGACATACATTTATACATGCCTGCATTCTATAATTTATGAGAGGTATGCTCTATAGAAGATTGTCTCGGTCTGGGATTTTCTTAGTCCTTACATAAGGGAGTCCTAATATAGCCTATGCAACATGATTCTTTATTGAAGAGACCGCTTGGAGGGGATGCAATGGAAGTCCATGTGGCCTCTTTCAATTGAAATTTGCTTTATCGGTATGTTAAGGTTGACAAATAAAGGAGTTTGCCATAGAGTCCATTTTTGTTCACACACCAATACCATGGTGTTTGTTCACCCCCCAATCGGAAGGAGCCATGTGGCAAATCTTGAGTGAAAACCATTTTTGGAGTGCACAAAACCACTTCCAAAGTGATTTTAGTTGCCACATGGCTCCTTTCGATTGGGGAGTGAACAAACACTATGGTATTGGTGTGTGAACAAAAATGGACTCGTTTGCCATATGGGTGAGCGCTATCAGAACATTAAATGTCGACTGATAAATCATTAACCCATGTGGTCTTCTAACTCCTCGTATGTCGTGAGCCTGCATTGGATAAAAGAATATTCCTTTCATGATTGACATGTTTTGATAACGACACTAATAATGCAAAGCAAAATCTCGAATATCATAGGGGCATTTGTCAATTCAGTACAGGATGTAGCGAGATCATTTCTGCGAGGGTAACTTGTGCTAAGGGAGTTTCCTTTGACTGATGCATGGGCTTTTCGCTCAAGCCTAATGGTAGGGCAGGGGGTCACCCACGTGATCAAGGAGAAGATTCTGACAGATGATATTCTAGTGCAAACGGGTTCTCCTTAGCTTTTAGATGCTATTGCTGCACGGATCCGATGATGGAATCGATCGATCACTTATTTTCGATGGGGTGCTCCGCTCGAAGTGTCTGGGGCTACTTCTAGGGCATTTTCTATGTCTCAGGCACGGGTGAATCGCTCCTTACTTGTATTCATGATTGGGGGATGGGTTCTAATCAGCATATCTCGTAAATCGTTCTGACTGCGATTATGTGGGTGTTATGGAAGAATAGGAACAAAGCTCGATATGAAGGTTGTACCTTCTCTCCTGATCAGTTGATTGCGGAAGTGACGCGACAGCGACAGATTCTCAAAGCGCTTGCTAATTGCAAGCATCTTGGAAGGGAGGCCAGTGCTTTGGCGGGCAGGCTGGACAGAGGAATTTAGGCTCTCGGTTTTTTGGGGTGTCCATAGATTGGGTTTGGGAGTTTACTTTTTGTTTTAGTTTTGGTTTTTCTCCTTTTCTTCTTTAACGGGCTCGTTAGTTTTGTTGGGGTTGATCCGGGGAATGGGGATGGTGCGCTCACAGTTTTGTAGCCTCCTTTTGTTTGGAAATTTATAAGGACACTACACTTTTTACTTCGGACTACCCCAATGTAATTTTTTCTAAAATTACAAGTTTGTCACTCTTAAAGTTACTTGGGACTAGCCCACACCAAGGTATATAAGTGAACAAAATTTCTTTTTTTGGCATTCTACCTTCACTTGAAGAAACCCTCATTTTCCAAGTCTAAACCTAAATTTGGAAATTGATAGTTGTGGTTGGAGGAGAATTTTGCTTTGGTGATTGTCCAACGAATATTCTTCCGGTATGTCTTCGACAACATACGATGAATAAGTTTTGCGATTGTCAGAAAAAAAAATTAGTTTTTTTTTTACTATTGTAGGAACAATGCATGAAAATATCTTCGATGACGAAGTCAGATCCTCCAATCCATTAAATATGCACTCCGGACGTTCCGAAGAACATGTCGGTTGTTCCGAAGCACGTACGGTACGTCAAACGACAACCCTAATTCGACAGTCATCGTGTAAGGACTGTAAAAATTAGACAGTCCTATATAAATATAAGACTGTCAGAATTTCGACAGTCCTATATAAAAGTAGGACTGTCATAATTTTTATAGTCCTATATACAAATAGGACTGTCAAAATAGTGACAATCCTGGATAATTATATGAAGTTATTAATTTTTATATTATTTTATATTGGTTATAGGACCAACCTTGTACAGATATTGTGGTACATCCTGTTGTTGGTGTTGATGTGGATGATATATTCTCAACGGATATTCAATTTGCAACCCAGGAAGAAGCATTAGAGTGGTGCAGAGAAGTTGGAAGACGACATAACGTAGTAATTGTCATTACAAGATCCATCAGATCTCGGCCGAGCCGAAAATATGTAGAGCTGGGATGCAAAAGAGGAGGTGTGTTTAGGGAGCATCATAAAAAAAAGGGTGTTGTTGAAAAAAAATCCCTAAGAAAAACGTTGGGACGAGAAAATGTGGTTGTCCATTGAAGGTGTTGATTGTAAAAGTAGAAGATGTGAAGTGGATAATCGAAGTTAAGAATGGAAGACACAATCATCCAATTCCAGGGACACTTACGGGTCATGCCTACGTGGCACAGTTGGAGGAGGATGAGAGAAAGTTGGTCGAAGAATTGTTCCTTTCCGGAGTTGCACCGAAACAAATTTATTCTGCCGTGCGACAAAAAGAAGATGGGAACAAGTCTACCATGAGGACGATCTATAATAGTTTGGCCAGAGCAAAATTTAAAAGTATGAAAGGAAGAATGGCGATGCAGCAAGTATTGAAGTTGCTTGGGGAGCATCACTACGTGGAGTACCATAGAAGACATCCACAAACTTATGAACTCCTTTCGTTGTTTTGGGCTCATCCTGATTGCACACACTTGGTTCGGTCCTTCGCAGACGTGTTGATCCTTGATTGTACATATAAGACCAACAAGTTCAAGATGCCTCTTTTTCACGTTATTGGATTTACGTCTACGGAAAAAACATTTACAGTCACTTTTTATTTTATGAAGAGTGAGACAGTAGAGGATTACACATGGGCGTTGAGGAAACTACAATCCCTTTACATAGGTTACAAAGAGCCCTCTGTTTTTGTTACCGACAGAGAATATGCGCTGATAAATGCTATAGATATTGTATTTCCTCATGCGCATAGACTACTATGCACTTGGCATATAAATCGAAATATCTAAGCTCAATACAAGAGAAAATTTGTAAAAGTGGACGATAAAATCGACATGCTTCGCTTCGAAGAATTCTACAGTGATTGGAGTCTTGTATGGCGAGCAAGTACTACAGACAGCTACGACACAGCATGGTACATGTTCCAACAAAAGTGGGAGACAAGTAACCCGACATGCATATCTTATATCAAAGATACTTGGCTAGAACCACATAAAAAGCAATTTGTCTTAGCATGGACGAACATGGTGAAGCATTATGGCACAATCACTACGAACTGGGTCGAAGGATCACACTCAAGTTTAAAAAGATATCTACGGTCATCGGTCGATAATTTTATCTCCGTTTGGCAATCGATTCATTTGATGATTATTTCCACGGTGAACGAGATTGTAGCATCATTTGAGATGAGCCTCAATATTACAAAGCATGAATACAAGCATGAACACATCTTGGATGGTTTAACCCATGTAGTATACCACAAGGCCTTGGGCTTATTGTTTGAGGAGATTGATAGGTCAAAGTCAGTGGGTTATGATCCCGAGGTTTGCGGTAGTTCATATCGATATTCACTCGAACTTCCTTGTGCACATGAGATCAACGAATATCGTCGTGAATCTATACCTATTCTAATAGATGTTGTTGATCAACGTTGGAGACAGCTGTCGATAATGCCGACGGTAGAAGTTCAAGATGATTTCTTTGCGTTGCCACAAGTGAAACTCCTGCACGCAAGGTGGTGTGTCGCATCGGAACCGGAGAGAAGATCCATTGAGGTTAAAATCCAAGAAATTGCAGTCCCTGCAACAACTCGATTGCAAGAGCCATTCGTAGTTTGAACTCCTAAGGGAAAACCACAGTCAAGAAAGAGTAGAGCAAAAAAGAAGGAGGAGGAGTCAACTAAAAGAGATCCATCCTTGTTTGAACATATTGAACGCAGTTTGGAGGCAAAGTCCGTAATGGATAGGGTGGTATTTCCGTAAAAAAATAGTAAGCTTACTATTCAAAGGGGGAAGAAACAAAAAACAAACGATACAGTCACGACGGAGGGTTTAGATAACTTTTCTGATTCTTATAATCTATACATTAAAACTTTCCTACCTGAGATACGAAATTTTATTTGGTCTATTATTGATGTTCCTAAGGATGGCTATTGTGGATATTATGCACTAGCACGACAACTAGGCTATTCAGTTGAAGCAGGATGGAGACAGGTTAGGGAAGAGCTGTACGAGGAGTTGGAGTCGCGACTACCCTTCTATAGGCAGATACTTGGCGAAGAAATTGTTGGAGATTTGTTGGCAGGCATACCTTGTACGGAAACAGTTACCGGACCAGACCATTACATGGATGTCCCGCCTACTGCATACCTTGTACAGAAACAGTTACCGGACCAGACAATTGAAATATATTTTGTGCAATGAGCCATGTATGTTTAACTGTATATTTAACTGTATGTTGTGTGTATGTTGTGTAATGAAAGGAGTTATCTAATTGATACTAATAGATTTTGACTGTATGTTGTGTGTATGTTGTGTAATGAAAGGAGTTATCTAATTGATACTAATAGATTTTGACTGTATGTTGTGCATTGATACTAATCGCTACTAGGACTGTCAATATGTAAAAGTGCCAGAAAACTAGGACTGTCAAAATTATGACAGTCCTAGTATATACTAGGACTGTCAAAATTGTGACAGTCCTAAACTTTACCCACTGTGTATGCAAAGTTATATGTAAGTTTAGGACTGTCAACATTATGACAGTCCTAGTATATACTAGGACTGTCAAAATTGTGACAGTCCTAAACTTTACCCACTGTCTGTATGCACAGTTATATGTAACTTTAGGACTATCACAATTTTGACAGTCCTAGTATATACTAGGATTGTCAAAATTATGACAGTCCTAGTATATATTAGGACTGTCACTATTGTGACAGTCCTAAACTTTACCCACTGTCTGTAAGCACAGTTATATGTAAGTTTAGGACTGTCACAATTGTGACAGTCCTAGTATATAATAGGACTGTCAAAATTGTGACAGTCCTAAACTTTACCCATTGTTTGTAAGCACAGTTATATGTAACTTTAGGACTGTCAAAATTTTGACAGTCCTAGTATATACTAGGACTGTCAAAATTGTGACAGTCCTAGTATATACTAGGACTGTCACTATTGTGACAGTCCTAAACTTTATCCACTGTCTGTAAGCACAGTTATATATAAGTTTAGGACTGTCACAATTGTGACAGTCCTAGTATATACTAGGACTGTCAAAATTGTGACAGTCCTAAACTTTACCCACTGTCTGTATGCATAGTTATATGTAACTTTAGGACTGTCACAATTTTGACAGTCCTAGTATATACTAGGACTGTCAAAATTATGATAGTCCTAAACTTTACCCACTGTCTTTATGCACAGTTATATGTAAGTTTAGGACTGTCACAATTTTGACAGTCCTAGTATTTACTAGGACTGTCACAATAGTGACAATCCTAAACTTTACCCACTGCCTGTATGCACAGTTATATGTAAGTTTAGGACTGTCAATATTATGACAGTCCCAGAGGAAACTAGGACTGTGAAATTGTTGACAGTCCTAAACTTTATCCACTGTCTGTATGCACAGTTATAAGTAAAATTAGCTCCACTGTCTGCACATTTGACAATTGTATATATGCAACAAAATTTGAACACAAATTGTATGTATGTAGCAATTGTAGCAAATTATCAAATTATAGCAATTGAAGCAAATTCATTCAAAGTGTCAATAGTAGCAAATTCATTCAAAGTTATACAACTCAAATTCATAGTTTAAAATTTTACAATTCTCAAAAGTCATATTCATTGAAAGTTTTACAAGTCTTCAAACAGGGCCTAAACTTCATGCCGCCTCTTTGTACGTTGCTCTCTATTTTCCAAGAAAGGAAAATCTTCAGCGTTGTCGATTTGTTGGAGTTCGTCATTGATTGCCATATAATTTGAACCATGGCAACTTACGAGTCTTCTTCCCAACTTCTTCACTTTCCTTGCCTATTCATGAGAATTAAAAAAAAATTGTTATAATCAGTTACAAATATCAAACTTAAAGTGTAGAAGTTGGCTCACCATCTTGACCAATGCAGTATACAAGACCGATTTGGCAGAAAGATCTGAAGGTACACGAACAATATCGCCTCCGGGTTGGAACAAGGTAGGTAGTCCGACACCGGCGTAGTAGGCGAGGTAGTCGTCGCTACACTCCGTCATATTGACTACTGCTTGTCGTTCGGTATCTCTAATAACGTGGCATTGCCACTCGGTGAAGAAGTCTGATACCCAGTTGAACGCCGCAGGAATATAGTTTAGCGGTTTTGTACCGTGCGGAGGAGTTATCATTTTCAAAGTGTACTTTGGGACAGTTTGTATGTAGCCAAACTGACGGAGCACTCTATCCGGCATATAAGCCTCCTCGATTTCATGACAACTGATAAGACCGTAATATAAAGCGACTGGTTGCAAATCACGGTATGGATCCCAAATAATCTGTACCCCATAAAATTTAGCATAACGTCATTTAGCATAACGTAGTCAATTAATAATAATTAAGTACAAAATTAGGTCTAAATTTACCTCTTCTGTCGTCATATCTTCCAGTGCATTCCGTAGGGCGGCCAATGTGTGAGAACGTTTGGCATATTCCTTAGTTGGCTTCCATCGGCACATTCTAGGAAGGTTCTCGTCATACCCTCGGTTCAGTTTCGCCCGCTGTAGGGTTGGAAAGTGCTCGTATATCCATGCCTTCACGTAACAAGGTTAAAAAAAATTAGTCCAAAAATAAACAACAAAATTTAAAATTATATATACAAGTTGACAAAGATATATCTATAAGTGGAGTAGAGTCTGGCATCCAGATATTGTCTTCGAACCCACGCGGGATGCCGCACCAAGCTCGCGGTAAAGGTATGCTAATTTACCGCTTTCCCAAGATATTTTTTCCACCGTGTCAATGTTGTCCAAATTGAGGAGATATTTGGCATGTATGGACGTTCCAGACTTATCCGTAATGCCGACAGCCCCTAAGATGAACTGTATATATCCGCGGGCCACATTATCGCTATTATCCATTTCGGGGTCCGGATTAGCGAATATCTCCTCCAAATATTTTAGAGGAAGTCCGTAGGACTTCTTGAATTCTCGAAGACTAGTAAAACTAGTGGCATCAACTCCCAGACACCCTGATACATAATCCACAATATGGTCGTAAAAGTTGATGCTCGACTCATCAAAAGTTTGATTCATCATGACTCGACCATCAATCCTAAGTCCCAATATATGATGGACGTCATCAAGGGTAATCGTCAACTCCCCATTGGGTAGATGGAAAGTGTTGGTTTCTGGATGCCATCGTTCTACAAATGCTGAAATCAGTGCATTATCCACCGTCATATATGAGTAGCTACCCAAATATTGTAGACCAGTGGGACTAATTTTTGCCTTTACATCGTCTCCCAATAATTCATACCTCCATGTATTACATTTTTTCCCGTGGTTGATCATCTCAACATACGAGAACTCTCCTGAAAAGTAAACAATTGGATGAAATTATACCTCTATGTAAAATGTACTTATCTATAAATAATTGGATGAACTTTGAACTTACAACTATATATAAAATTATTATAACGTAATATACTTACCGGATTGTTCCATATTTGGTATGCAATATGGTTTTCGATCGATGGTAACATATAGCAACCGTTTAGACGAGTGTCGACTGGACTATCTGGCTGTTCAGAAGGTCCTGAACCATCAGTAGCCCGGTTTTCGAGAGTTTGAGGGAGACTCTCGACAGGACTATCTGCAGGCTGAGAAGGTCCTGAACCATTAGTAGGCCGATTTGGGGCATTTGGCATGTCCTCATTGGAGGAGGAAGAAGAACCAGAATAACTAGGAGGAGCACGTCTCTTCGAAAGAGTGATAGTATTCTTCGTCAATCGACGTTTCCTCACTTCAGGGCGTACCTCGGACTCGCGGATAGTGACGCCTGGTTCAATAGTACACGAAACAGTGCGTTCCTTACGCATCGACGCAGTATGGCGTCTT
This sequence comes from Iris macrosiphon, assembly GCA_036927795.1. NCBI lineage: Eukaryota > Viridiplantae > Streptophyta > Magnoliopsida > Asparagales > Iridaceae > Iris > Iris macrosiphon. The sequence goes on along the minus strand of JAYESA010000007.1, from coordinate 177,190,859 downwards.
CTCATGATATCTTCATCCACAGTGTCCTTCCGAGGGGCATGACTATAAGACAAAAAATAAATTCTATTTTAACATCCTAATTTAATTTAATATTCAGGACTGTAGAAATATCTACAGTCCTATAAGTATACAGGACTGCAAAATTTTCCACAGTCCTAATTTTTTAGGACTATTGAAATTTCTACAATCCTATATAAATTTAGGACTGTAGAAATTTCTATAGTCCTTAATATATATAGGACTGTTGATTTTCCTACAGTCCTAAATCTATATAGGACTGTAGAAAAATCTACAGTCCCGTCCGATACTGCTCGACACTGTCGACGATTGTCGATATTGTATGCCCTAAAATCAGGTTCGATCAACCAAGTAAACGTCTAAACTACATCCTAAACTACATTCAGGACTTGTATGCCCTCATTTGAAGAATGGAAAGAAAATCACTCAAAATTTTCGAAATGCAATAGGATTTTTTTAAAAATTTGAAATTTTTTGTAAATGCAATAGAACAAGGAGAAAGAAGATTTGTACCTTGATTCTTTTGAGACTTTGGGAGCCATCGACAAGGAGGAGGAGGAGGACGAAGTCGAGGAGAACGGTCGGCGGGAGGGGGGAGGGCTCCGGTGGGGTGGGGAGGGTTTGGTAGGGTTTGGGAGGAGGGTTTCAAAGTTGGGCTAGTATGAGTAAACTAATGGACTAGTGTGAGTAAACTTTGTTCATTAATGGGCTAGCCCCAATCCTGGGCTAGCCCTGAGTATACTTTGTAGTACCCTTATAAATTATCTTTTGTTTCTTGAGTTGGTACTCGCAATGAATATAATTCATAGTTTTATATATATGGAAATCTACATGGATATTCCCCCAAACCTTCCCACTTTCCATGTCCCCTCTCCCCCCTCCCCATGGGTCCTCCTCCTCTCGTCGTCCCCCTGCCTCCTCCTCCCCCGTCGCCCTTCCCTCCACCCACCCCCTCCTCCTCCCCCTCCCCCTCCCTTAGTTTCCTCCTCTGAAGGCCCCTACAGCCCAGTGCTCTAGAGTTTCCCTCGCCCGCCACCCCTCTACCTTATGCGCAGGGCTCGAGGCTCCCTCTCCCCTTCCACATATGCCTCCCTCTCCAGCCTCATCTTCTTATATCCCCAGTCATCCCTTGGATGAGGGTTGTTCCATCGTGGTTCATTGGTGAAAAGAGGAAAAACACTTTGGCCCCTGTGGCTGCGCCTAGGAGATTTCCTCCATGTGGGGGTCTTCCCCCTTCTTGGAAGGGTGCCTCCCTTCACCACATTTCTTGACCTACTCATGTTCCCTCTGTTCCTACGGCCCTAGTGGCAAGTCACATCCCCCAAATGTTCGATAGAATGTATGTGAGGTACCCTAACCCCTTCAAGACTACGGGTGATGCCCCCATCACTTGGGAAAACATATGTAAGCCGGATCTAGCTAGGGAGATACCGAGATGTATTTTGTGGCACCTAAAAAAGTCGAAGGAAAGAAGGTCATATCTATTCTCAAAAATGATATTTCTGAAATAGAGGAATATTTTAAGAACATGATTGTTCTGTATGTCATAGGATCCCAATCATACTTTGGTCAGCTCAAGGGATATGCCATGGGGATTTGGAGCCAAAGGGAAGTATGGACATATTCTCTAGGGAGAATGGATTTTATTTCATCATATTTGGGATGGCGAAAGACATAGAGAGGGTCATTCAAAATGGCCCCTGGACTTCTGATGGTAGATTGGTTGTCTAACTTCGAAAGGGATTGTTTGGCTATTGTACCTATATGTATTAGGTTTATATAGCTCTCGCCTCAACTTTGGAGTGGTCCGGCTATCATGAAGTTGGCCAACGGAGTGGAAATCCCCTTACGAACAGATAGTTCCATGGTTAAAAGGGAACGTTTGTCATTTTCTAGGGTCTTTGTTGAAATTAATGCAGCAGACATGCTCCCTAAAAAACTGGAGATTGAGCTACTGATTGGCGATATTATCCTTCAGAAAGTGGAATATGAGTAGGTTTCGACATGCTGTATTTCTTGTCATAACTTTGGGCACATTATTTCTCAGTACACGAACTTAGGATTACCTTATGAGGATTCTACTCCAGTCCCCCTCCAAGATAAAGAGGACCTTGTTTCCATAGCTACAACCGGAGCTAACACGATCCCTTCTAATACTAGGGGTAAAGGAAAACAAAGTTGCGGAATCGAGAAGCATGGATACGGACGAGCCAGACATACAAGGGAACCCTCAACCAAATCTATTAGGGAAGAGGATGGGAGTGAAGAAGGAGAAAGAAGGGAGTGGAGGAGGAGATGGCGACGAACAATAGGCGGTGGTAGTATTTGCCCAGGACATGCAATGGGAGGAAGAAACTTCGAGCTTGCTCATATTCAGGGCAAAGGCTAATAGTCAAGAAGGGGATTACCACAGAGTTAGGAGGAGACCAACAAGTGGAGGAGCGCTTTGTATTGTGCACTTTGTAGAACGAGCCTCTCTCAACCCTGGTAAATAGGCGGCTAGCTAGGTCAGGTTGCAACCTAGTCACGAACCTTTGGTCTACCCTAATCCTTTTTGGTAGGCTAAAGCAAAATCTAAATTAGGAGGTTGTAAAGCTTCTAATTCTATGTAGGATGGTCTCTCTCCTCCCCCTTAGAGAGAGTCCACGAGTAAACAAAGGAACCCACAATGATAATTTATGACTATCTTCACATGGAATATGATAGGGCCTAATTCGATAGGTAGGTGGAGGGATACTATAGATTATAGAAAGAAGTCCAGGTGTTCTATTGTCAACATCTTGGAGTCCAAAGTTAGATCGGGCACTTTGAGTACTAGGCAAAATCTGACTCACTAGTCTTTTGCCCATAACCTTGACTGTGGCAATATGGTTTGTATTTGGGTGATATGGGATACCAGGGTTTGGCAGGGAGTTGTGATTCAGCGCTCATACCAACTCCTAACTATTAAATTCACCAACAAAGGGGGGCTTTGGATTGTGGTAGGAGCGGTGCATGGACATAACGACCGGATCAAGCGTTTAGGGCTGTGGAGAGATATTACTATGACTAGTATGCTTGTTAGGAATAGTTGGCCGTTGGTTGTTGTGGGAGACTTCAATGCTACATTATTCGCCCATGAAAATAAAGGGGGTCGGCCGATTCAGCAAGCGGTCCTCTCAGAGTTTCAACAATGTCTTCTATTCTCTAGGTTCAGGTGGATGGATAAGATCGGACACATCTGGACTTGGAACAACTTGGCAATCCTCAACCAGAACTTTATCCAACTGGACCACGCTCTCTGTAATGGGGGTCGGTGGATGCATTCCAAATGTGTCGAGCGGGATGCCTACCATCAGGTACTAGTGATCACTCCACTATTGTAATTAGATTAACAGCTCTGCCGGTTGTCAAAGGGATGCTTTTCACATACAATAACGTTTGGATCTATATGAAAGGTTATGAGGACGTGTTTAAGCATGGCCAGGAAATGGGGTGGGTAGGTCTGTTCAATTTCGGCTTGTTCACAAGTTAAAGTCTACTAAAGGACTTCTCAAAGCCTGGAACAAAGAAAGACTTGATATCCCTCTCCAGGAGCTGGAGGCTAAGCTAATGGATATACAACGAAGGGTGCAGTTAGATCCGCTCGACCATGTCCTCATGGAAGAGGAGGTTGCACTCCAAGAAAGGATGTGCAAAGATAGGCTCGAGGATGAGGTCCAAATCCGAAAAAGAGCTAAATGCAACTGGCTTAGAGATGGGGATATGTGCTCTAAATTCTTCCATGCTACGGTAAAGGCAAGGCAGAATCGGAATGCCATTCACAGATTGCTTGATCCTAAAGGAGTTCTTATTACTGGGAAAGATGGTATTCGAAACGAGGCAGTTCGTTTCTACCGAGACCTTTATATCCAGAATTCCTACCCTAGTACTTTTTCGTATATTGAGTTTAAGAAGCTGGTCTCTAGGCGAATATCTTGTGTTGCGGACCCCTATGACTATGGAGGAGATAGAGCTTATTGTTAAAAAGGCGAACCCCATCAAATCTCCATGTCCTAATGGTTTTGGGGATGCCTTTTTAAAGAACTAATGGGACACGATTAAGGTGGATGTTATAGATGCGGTGAGGGAGTTCTTCACCTCTAGTAAGATGCATAAGGATCTTAGTCATACTTTTATGGTTTTGATCGCGGAGGTAGAGGGTGCGACTTCGCTTAGAGACTTATGCCCTATAGTGTGCTGCAATTTCTTATACAAGATTATAACCCACTTTACGTGTGATCAAATAAGGGAGATTGTGCAGGAGATCATATCTCCTAATCATATGAAGTTTATCAAAGGGCGATCCATCTCAAATAACTTCATGCTGGCCTACGAGCTTGTGAGAGATTTTAACAAGCAGGCGGGTAACAAAACATATCATGATTTGTATGGGTTTTGACAAATGGTAAGTGGACAGAGTGAGGGATTGTGTCTGCTCTTCCTCTTTCTCGATTATTGTTAGGCGCCATTAGAAAGGTTTTTTTTGCATTAGTAGAGGCCTGAGACAAGGGAACCCCATATCTCCTTATCTCATTGTGATAGTGATGGAGTTCCTCACTTTCCTGCTGGACGATGCGGTTATGGATGTATTGATTACTCCCTTATTTAGGAAGATGGAACTAGCGGTCTCTCACCTTATTTATGATGATATCAGCTGGTGTTTATGGAGGTATCTAACAGATCCCTTGACATGCTCAAGGGGATATTCGATACTTTGGAAAGTTGGTTGGTTTGTAGCTGAACATAAACAAAAGCCAAATATTTATGAATCGTACCTGTAGGAATAAAAAGGCTTGGCTGGCTAAGATAGGCATTGAGGAAGGATACTTATTGTTAAATACCTAGGAATCCCCTCTTGATTAACTATATTGCTAATGCGGAGTGCGAGGGTCTTCTCAACTACACACAATCGAGACTGGAGGAATAGCAGGCATAGATATTATCCTTTGGGGTAGTATTAAGCTTATCCGTGTCATAATTTTGGCGGTTGCTTTGTATTGGCTACAAGTCATTATGCTTCACAAAGGCACGATCAATAAGATAGAAAGTATGTGTGCAAACTTCCTATGGAGAGGGGCATACATGCTATTAGTTGGGAGGAGTTGTGCCGGCTCAAAAAAGAGGGAGGAGTTGGACTGAGATTCTTGTCCCTCCTCAAAGAAAAGGCTTATCTCAAACTGTTCTGTAGTTTCATGAACGAAAAGTCTCTTTGGGCTGATTGTGTTAAGATAATGTATTTTCTGAAAGGGGACATCCGGTCGACTAGTAGGAACAACAACTTCTCGGTCATGGTTAAATCATTGTTGGAGACGTGATATAGGGCTAAAGAAAAGATGACTAGGGTGATTTGCTCTGGGGCTCAAACCAGCATCTGGTATGACCCTAGGATCAAACACTCTAGCTTGATTGAAAGGGGGGACTGGAACGTTTATGAGATGATGGGTTCTACCGACTCGGTGCGTAGCCTTATCCAGGAAGGTGAGTGGAAGCTGTAGGGTCGTTTGATTGAGGCAGTTCATGCGGAAGACATTCGTACGGTGGAGATTAATAGACATGAGAGGGAGGATTATTGGATTTGGAAAGATATGGAAAGAGGAACCTTCAAATTCAGTACAACTTTGAACCATATAAGGCCCTATCTTTAGGAGGAAGAATGGACGAAAGTGGTGTGGACCAAAGGGGTGGCAGTCAAGTGTTCTCTGTGCTTATACAAAATGATAAGAAACAGACTCCTTACTCGAGACATGGTTACCATGTTCGGCATCCCATGTGAGGATATAGAGTGCTACTTATGCGAAAAAGAGGAGTCTACGGATCATCTGTTTCTCGCTTGTGACTTCGTTTGGGATAGTTAGAGTGCCCAGAGGTCTAAGTTTGGCCTTTCCACCTCTCATTGTATAAGTCTTTCTTCTATCGTGAATGAAATTAAAGCTCAGAATGGCAAAAGATCTAGAGAATACTGTCATCTCAGATTAATCTTTGGAGTGGTGGTCAAACACATGTGGAGAGAACATAATCGACATATTTTTTAGGGTTACTCGGGATAGGCTTACCATGTTTGGCATCCCATGTGAGGATACAGAGTGCTACTTATGCAGAAAATAGGAGTCTACGGATCATCTGTTTTTTGCTTGTGACTTAGTTTGGGATAGTTTGAGTGCCCAGAGGTCTAAGTTTGGCCTTCCCATCGCTTATTGTAGAAGTCTTTCTGTCGTGAATAAAATTAAAGCTCAGAAGGGCAACAGAGCTAGAGAATATCGTCATCTCAGATTAATCTTTGGAGCAGTAGTCTAGCATATGTGGAGGGAACAAAATCAGCATATCTTTGAGGGACTTTTTCTTAGTATTTTTGATGTACAAAGAAGTATAGATGTTGACATATATATATATATATATATATATATATATATATATATATATAATCTTTGGAGCGGTGGTCTGGCATATGTGGAGGGAACGAAATCGTCATATCTTTGAGGGGTTTTTCCTTAGTATTTTTGATGTACAAAGAAGTATAGATGTTGACATGGATAACCTAGATCCCAGATGTTGACATATATATATATATATATATATATATATATATATATATATATATATATATATATATATATGGGGCATATAGTATTCGGGATAAGGCGGTTCGGTTCTACCGGGACCTTTATAACGAGAATTCCTATCCCACCACTTTTCTGCACATTGAGTTTAAGAAGTTTGTCCCTAGACGGGGAAATTTTGTGTTGCGGACCCCTATAACAATGGAGGAGATAGAGGTTTTTGTTAAAAATATGGGCCCCATCAAATCTCAAAGCCTTGATGGTTTTGGGGATTCCATCTTTAAGAATCATTGGGACACGATTAAGGAGGATGTTTTGTATGCGGTGAGGGAGTTCTTCACCTCAGGTAAGTTGCTTAAGGAGCTTAACCATACTTTTGTGGTCTTGATCGCGAAGGTGGAGGGAGTGACGTCGCTGGGAGACTTCCGCCCTATAGCATGTTGCAATTTCTTATACAAGATTATAACACACCTTATGTGTGACCGGATGAGGGAGATCATGCAGGAGCTCATATCACCTAATCAGACGATGTTTATTAAAGGATGATCCATCTTTGAGAACTGCCTGCGGGACCACGAGCTCGGAAGAGATTTTAACAAGCAAGGGGGTAACAAAACGTGCCTAAAGCTTGATCTCAGGAAAGCTTATGATATGGTTAACCGTGACTTCCTTTGTCATATAATGATCTATATGAGTTTTGACAAATGGTGGGTAGACAGGGTGAGAGAGTGTGTCTGCTCTCCCTCTTTCTCGATTATTATTAGGGGCCAGCCGGAAAGGTTTTTTGGCAGTAATAGAAGCCTGAGACAAGGGGACCCTCAATCTCCTTACCTCTTTTTGATAGTGATGGAGTTCCTCACTTGCTTGTTGGACGATGCGGTTATGGAAGTGTTGATCACTCCCTTATTTAGGAAGATGGAACCAGTGGTCTCTCACCTTATTTATGTTGATGATATGCTGGTTTTGTGGAGCCATCTAACAGATCCCTTGACACGATCAAGGGGATATTCGATACTTTGGAAAGTTTGTCGAGTTTGCAGCTGAATAGAAACAAGAGCCATATGTTTATGAATCATACTTATAGGAATAAAGAGGCTTGGCTGGCAAAGATAGGCGTCGAGGAAGGGATGCTTCATGTTAAATACCTGGGGCTTTCCCTCTCGATTAACTATGAAGCTAATACGGAGTGTGAGGGCCTTCTCAACTATACGCAATCGCGACTGGAGGGATGGCAGGCACAAATATTGTCCTTTGGGGGTGGGGTTGAGATTATCCGTGCTGTCATTTCGGCAGTGGCTCTGTAGTGCCTGCAAGCCATTATGGTTCCCAAAGGCACGATCAAGAAGATAGAAAGTATGTGTGTGAACTTCTTATGGAGATGAGGGATATATGCCATTAGTTGAGAGGATCTATGTCGGCCCAAAAATAAGGGAGAAGTTGGTCTGAGATCCTTCTCTCTCCTAAGAGAAATGGCTTATCTCAAACTGTTCTGGAGATTCATCAACGGAAAGTCTCTTTGGGCTGATAGGGTTAATGGAAGATATTTCTCGAAAGGGGACTTCTGGTCTACTAGTAGCAACAACTTTTCGATCACAGTTAAAGCATTGTTGGCAACAAGATGCATGTCTAAATAAAAGCTAACTAGGGTGATATTCTCTGGGACTCAAACCAGCTTCTGGCATCCTTGGATCAAATACTCTAGTTTGATTGAAAGGGAGGGCTCGCACATTTATGAGTTGATGGGTTCTACTGACTCGGTGAGTAGCCTTATCCAGGAAGAAAAGTGGAAGTTGCACGATTGTTTGATCGAGGCTGCTCATGCGGAAGACATTTGTGCGGTGGAGATTGATAGGAAGGAGAGGGAGGACTATTGGATTTGGAAAGAGATGAAGAGAGGAACCTTCAAGTTTAGTACGACTTTGAACCAGATAAGGCCCTATCATGAGGAGGTAGAATGGGGGGAGGCAAGGTTCTAAACGGCGGTAGGCGGCTGCATGGCGGAAATAGTCCGCCTACTGCCTAGGCGGTTGATACATTTTGGATATTTTTTACTATTTTACCATAATTTTTTGTATTATATACATATTTTAAGGATGTTTCATGCATAACTATGTTGTAGAACAAAGATTTATTAAGTTTTAGTCTTGTAGAAGTGAACAATAGGCCCATAATGCTTGCAAAACCGTTTGGTCAAAATATCTTATTAGGTATTTCTCCGTCTAGGCACCCACCAATGCCGCTTACGCTGCCAAAGCTCCGTTGGCCGCCTACCCCATCGCCTACCGTAAAGCAGTGAGGAGAGAGACCGCCTACCGCCTAAGCGCCGCCTAGGCGGTCGAGGCAGCCGCCATTTAGAATACTGGACGAAGGTTATGTGGAGCAAAGGGGCGACAGTCACTACTAGAATAAGCGGGATTAGCGACGTATTTTAGCGACTCCTAGTAAATACGTCGCTAAATTAGCGACTCGGTAAAAATCGTCGCTAGGCGTCGCTAAATGGCGACATTTAGCGACTTTAATTAAGATTTTAAAAGAATAGTCGCTATAAGTTTAATTAAGGTCGCTAAACGTCGCTAATATATCTAATTTAGCAACGTTTAGCGTCGTAATTAGCGACGTATCTATCAAAAATATTTAGCAACGTATTTAGCGACGTCTTTGGCGTCGCTAATATTTATTTTAGCGATGCTTTTATTTGACGTCGCTAAACGTCGCTAAATTTTGGTTAATTAGGGCTCAGTTTTCTTTTCTCCATCTGTCGAAAATTTCGAAAACGTTTTGATTTCCCCCGCCCCCCCCCCCCTCCGGCGACCAGGTCTCCACGGCTGCGCCTACTCCGGCATCCCCCTCCTCCTCCTCGAGCTCTAGGTAATCTCTCTCTCTCTCTCTCATGTGACACTGACACAAGACACACTTGGCAGACACGACACACGCACACAGACACGACACACAGACATACACGACACATACACAGACACAGACACACACACACGATACACACACAGACGCAGACACACACATGACACACACACACGACACACACACAGACGCAGACATACACTCGACACACACACACGACACACACACACAGACGCAGACACACACACACAGACGCAGATTAGGGTTAGGGTTAGGGTTAGGGTTAAGGTTAGGTTTTTTGACCTGGAGTTAGGGTTAGGGTTAGGTTTAGGGTTTTTGAGCAGGGGTTAGGTTTAGGGTGTCACATTAAAGTTTTCAATGACATTATTAATAGGATTTCCTCTGATTCTAGTCTCCTAGCTCACTGACACAACACACATGGGACCTTGGTGTGTGTAGGTGTATAAGACCTAGGCATCAATTGTTAGTTGTGGTGTGAGTTTGGGTATTTGCAACAATCTTAGTCCCCCGGCACTCTATTGTGACATCACTACATAAGCCCTTACTTGTTGGAATGATGCATGCTGTCTGATAGTGCTTTAGCTGTTAGTGTTCACCAAATTCTCTTTAGGATAAGAAGTAGCCCATTGAATCCTCCTAACTACTGATATATTTGCTTCCAGAAGCCTAGCCACTTGCATAACTGCTGGCAAAATGATAGGGCTACATACCTGGACCTCATATCTCACCTCCTCCATAAGACCCCCAATGTACCGACTCACGAGACATCTCTCAAGAAACCCAGTCAACCTCTTAGACAACTTCTGAAATTGCAGTCTATAGTCATGAACTGTGCCTTCCTGTTTCAAGATTCTTATTTCAATAACATGAACTGTGCAGTCTATACTACTATTTACTTTAATCTTTATCATCCAAATCTCATAATTCAATTTCAATTTCAATTTCAATTACAATCATATAATTTAATATTGGATCATATTTTCAAACTAGTTCAATAAATCGGTCATTTTATTTTGTGACACGTAGGATATAAATAAGATATTATGGTATCATTATTATACTGCAACAAACAGGTAATTCTTTGTGAGTCATCTAATTCTTCCGTTCCGGTCCAATAGCTAATTCTTTGCTAATTCTTTGTTTTCATCTATCTTACCAGATGGCACCCAAGAGAGCGACACCTCCTACTGTTAAGGAGGAAGTGATGCCTCCTACTGTTAAGGAGGAAGTGATGCCTCCTACTGTTAAGGAGGAAGAGATACCACCTGCAGGGAGTTCCAGTCACCCAGCACCTATCGCGGCTGTATCTCAGACGGGGAGTTCCAGTCACCCAGCACCCATAGCGGAGCTTGATAACATAAACGCTGTTTATGCGCAGTATTTGAGGGACTGGTATCTGCCCCGTTTTGGAAATCCTCGAGATTGATACTATAATGTTTCATATACTTATATATTATGCATTTTGTGTTACTGTGATACTCTGATACTTATATATTATGTATTTTGTGATGCTGTTTATGCCCATTTTGTGTGACTGTGATACTGTAATACTTTTATGACTGTGATACTTTTATTGTCTGTCTATAATATTTGTGTGTATTAATTGTATGATTGTGATACTTTTATTCATATTAAATATTGTTAATCCGGTGTTGAGTGTTCCACCGAAGGGGTCGGCGAACCCATAGAATTCAACGGAGGGTTGCTCCGGGTCTATTTTTAATTAGAAATTTATAAATTGCAGGAATAATAGTTTGGAACAATTTATTTTTTTTTATAAATTTAGCGACGTATTTAGCGACGTTTAGCGACGTCTAGCGACGTTTTTATAAGTCGCTAAACAAGTCGCTAATTAGCGACGTGTCAGTAGCCGTCGCTAACGACGTCGCTAAACGTCACTGTACGTCGCAAATTGCTGACATGGCAGTACTGCCAGGTCATTAAAGACGTTGCTGTTACGTCGCTATATAAGTCGCTAATGAGCGACGTTTAGCGACTTTAATAAACGTCGCTATTTCGTGACGCCGCGTCGCTACATTTAGCGACTCAATAAAGTCGCTAAAAAACGTCGGCATAGCGACGTTTAGCGACGTTTTTTTCGTTCAGCGACTTGGTTTCTTCCGACTGCGTTAAAACGTCGCTAATTACGTCGCTAAACATGTTTAGCGTCGTTTTTTTGTCATTTGGCGACGTTTTTGGGCGTCGCTAATTTGATTTTTTTGGTAGTGAGTCAAGTATTCCATATGCCTTTACAAAATGATTAGAACCAGACTCCTTACTCGGGACATGCTTACAACGTTTGGCATCCCTTGTGAGGATATGAAGTGCTGATTATGCGAAAAAGATGAGGAATCTAGGGATCATCTATTTTTCGCATTTGACTTCGTTTGGGATTGTTGGAGTGCCCAGAGGTCTAAGTTTGGCCTTCCTACCGCCCATTTTAGAAGTCTTTCTTCTATCGTGAATGAAATTAAAACTCAGAAGGGCAAAGGAGCTAGAAAATACCATCGTCTCAGATTAATCTTTGGAGTGCTGGTCTGGCACATATGGAGGGAACGGAATCAACATATATTTGAGGGATTTTTTTTTAGTATTTTTGTTGTACAAAGAAGTATAGATGCTGACATAGATATCCTAGATCCCAAATAACTCATTTTGTAATCTGGTTTGGATCATAGTTGTAATCATCCTGTTTTTCTATAAAATTTACCTTCTTCAAATATATATATATATATATATATATATATATATATATATATATATGTGTGTGTGTGTGTGTGTGTGTGTGTTAATGATGTATTTTTTGTAAAACCAATAATTAAGACATTTTACATGGAGAACCTTGTATCCAAGAAGGGACAACACTAACTGCATATATCCACTAACTCCTTTGGCTACTGTAACTATATGTATTTGGTTTTCATGGCTCTCACCTTAACTTTGGAGTGGTCCGGCTATCATGAAGTTGGACAACTGGGTAGGAATCCCCTTACGAACAGATAGTTGCACGGTTAAAAGGGAACGTTTGTCATCTGCTAGGGTCTTTGTTGAAATTAATGCAGCATACATGATCCCTGACAAACTAGAGATCGAGCTACTGATTGGCGATATTATCCTTTATAAAGTGGAATATGAGTGGGTTCCGCCATGCTGCATTTCTTGTCGTAGCTTTGGGCACATTATTTCTCAGTGTCCGGACTTAAGAGTACCTTTTGAAGATTCTACTCCAGTCCCCCCTCCAAGCTCAAGAGGACCCAGTTTCCACAGCTACAACTGGAGCTAACACGGTCCCTCCTAGTACTAGGGGGTAAAGGAAGACAGAGTTGCAGAATCGAGAAGCATGGATACGGACGAGCCGGACATACAAGGGAACCCTCAACCAACTCTCTTAGGGAAGAGGATCGGAGTGAAGAAGGAGAAAAGAAGGGAGTGAAGGAGGAGATGGCGACGAACAACAGACGGTGGTGGTATTTGACCAGGACATGATGTATTATATTTTTTTAATTTTATATATAATATATAATGTGTGTGTGTGTTAGTGATGTATTTTTTGTAAAACCAATAATTAAGACATTTCCCATGGAGGAGAACCTTGTATCCAAGAAGGGACTACACTAACTGCATATATCACTAACTCAATAATTGGAACCTAATCTTGTGGGAGGCCTAGGAAGCTTGTAAATGAGTGCTCTGGGCCATTCAAGACAACCAAGATCATTTGGGTGGTCATGAATTGAACGGGTGAGAAGGTCTCATCTTCAAATCCGAACCGGTAATTGAAGTTCAATTCAACCTTCCAAACCATACAAAAAAACGACTATCCGTGTCCTCTGCCTTCTAACAAGAAGAAAGCAGCCATGGGTAGAACATGAAGCAGACATACACAACCTAAACAGCTCTTAAACATCAAGTCTCTAGAATATCATTCTATCATTGTTATGTTACATCTCGAGCAATTCTGCTTTATGTCCTCTATCAACTGCATCTCTTAAGGAATCAAAAGAGTTTCATAACTATAAAGTTTCCATCTGTACAAGACCCCTACTGAAGAAGTTGCAGCAAGGGAACTGGCCTACTTCAGCAGAAGCAAACTGTTATTTCGATGTTTTGCCAGTGTGATCATATATATGAGAGTTGAGATATCAAAACTCCTGCTTGCTTGCTTGCTAGAATTATAATCTGTGAGCTTGTACCTTCAAAACGTCACCAAATTGAAGGAACATCTGCTACTTTGCAACAGCTACGAGCTGGTCGTTCGTTATATTTTCTTCTGGTGGTGGATTGCCCTTATCCTTTGTCTTGTGAAGAAGAAAAGTCCCAGAAGAATGGTGACAAACCCACATACTCCGTCGCAATCTGGTAGCATTTTGTGTGTCCCAGTCCTGATTTAAAATAAAGCACAAAGGGGAAAAATAAGGCATTAGATAATCTGGAAGTTGGACATAGAGCCTAAGAAAAGGTTCGAAGTTTGTCAAGTCAATAGAATTATTTAGAGGTATGTCTTAATCAACCATAAATTATAACATATTAATCAAGAAGGTTGAAAGCTTTGTTAGACATAGATGGACAAGTGGATAGTCTCAATGAAGAACAGAA
>JAYESA010000007.1:177166787-177171787 GCA_036927795.1 Iris macrosiphon | reverse complement strand
TAGGAATTTCAACTATGAATTAAATTTACTAATCTTAATCACCCTGAATGACTTGATATCTTCTCCAATTTTCTGTTCTTCTCAAATAATATCTTATCTTGTGTCTTAATGATGTCTTCTTATTGTTTTATCATATTCCAGAATGACACCTATAACATATTCCAGAAGGACACGGGAGACAAGAGCACCCGGTTGTTCAGGAGCAGCTGTCGAAGCCGCTCCAGTTGTCTCTGAATATCTTCCCTTCTCCTCTTTCACTTTCACCCCAAGGAGGTGTACTATCGAACACTGGAGGCATGCCCACTGAAGGAACACATTTATATGATCTCTTCAAATGTATGCTGGAGGCGCAGAAGGCTCACATTGAGGCCTAGAGGAAACAAACAAAAATGATGCAAGAAAAGCATTGAGAGTTCCCATAATATGGCTTTGGCATCTATGGAGAAGTTTGCATCTCAGCAACAACAACTTGTTCAACAAAAAATGGGCAATATATTGCTTCAAGAAGATGGCTCATCGGGAGTTCAAGAGAACTGAAGGGATCCTATATGCGGATGAATGGCTCGAGGATATCGAGCGAATTATGCGGGTTGCTCGGATACCGGAAGACCTGAAGATAGAGGTTGTAGGCTTGCAGCTTCACAATATTGCCCCCACTTTGTTCAAAAATGAGCCTAGACTTGCTGATCCAGACCTAACTTGGGACCAGTTCAAACACATTTTCAAATATAAGTTCTTTTCCGCAGTAGCCCAGGGCGTTCTGGAGAAACAATTCCAGAACTTGGAGCAGGATAGGCTCTCAGTAGATGAATATGCTGCAGAGTTCGGCAGGCTGAGCCGATTCGCAGAATATATGGTGAGAGATCCGGAGGACCGAGCTCGCATATTCCGGCAAGGCTTGGCCCAAGAAATTCGAGTCATTATCCCCTCTAGTATCACGACTTTTGCTGGGATTATAGCAGAAGCCCAGAGGATCGAGGTGGACATGGACTTTAAATCCAAACGGGACCGGAATGCATTCAAAGGAGGCAGCAGCACGGGACCAGCAAAATGTTCCCATTTTTAGTCGAGGACTTTCCAACATTAGCAACATTATTGTCCTCCAACTAGATTTTTGGTTCAGCCGCATCCTCAAAGACAGATCCAGCAGACCCATTTTTGCCATTTTTGCAAGAAACTGGAACATTCCTGGGAAATATGCAGAAAAAGACTTAGAGTCTGTCTATATTGTGGTTCTGCAGGACATCAGATGAAGAACTGTCATATTCGAGGTACAACAAATCAAAAGGGACCAGCTAAGCCATCTGTGGCACAACAGCAGAGGGGACCTCCACTCCCAATACAGCAGCAACAATTTGTCCAGCACCAGTAGAGGGGAGCTCCTCATCAGGGCAGAGCTTTCGCTACAACTGTCGAGGAAACTGAGTCCACTGGTAAAGTTATAGCAGGTTCCATTCTTCTCGATTTTATTCCAGCCGTAGCATTATTTGATTTTGGTGTATCCTATAGTTTCATATATGTATCTTTTGTACTTAAGCATAATTTAGTAGTGGAACCCTTGAGTAGAAACTGTAAGATCACGACTGGGGAGGCATCATCCTAGTCAGTGATGTTTGCAAGGGGTATCACGTTACATTGGGAGACTGTGTTTTGTCTGCTAGCTTACTCGTAATACCACTTCCAAGTTTTGACATTGTCCTTGGAATGGATTGGTTGTGTATGCATTTCGCTAGCATTGACTACCGCAGAGGTCGTGTGCTGTTTCGACCTCTAGGAGAGCCGGAGTTCGAGTTTGCTAGAAAGAAAGAAAAGCCAGATCGTAGAATTCTTTGCAAAGCTATAATGGAGGAGAAAGAGCTACCGCATCCTATTATTACTGAGTTCTTAGATGTGTTTTCTGAGGAGTTACTAGGATTGCCGCTAGATAGAGATGTTGAGTTCTCTATTGATCTAATGCCGGGAGCAGAACCAATATCGCAGCATGTCTACCGGATCAACAACAATGAGCTAGCAGAGCTAAAGAAACAGATCGATGAATTAGAAGACAAGGGATTCATCAGATCAAGTTCGTCGTCCTGGGGAGCTCCGGTACTTTTTGTGCCAAAGAAGGATGGATCAGTGCGGATGTGCATCGATTACAGGGCCCTGAACAATCTCACAATTAAGAACAAATATCCGCTGCTGAGAATAGATGATCTCTTTGATCAGTTGAGTGGAGCGAAGGTATTTTCAAAGATTGATTTGAGATCCGGATATCATCAGATGAAGGTGAAAAATAAAGATATTCCGAAGACTGCATTCAAAACTCGATATGGCCAGTACGAGTTCTTGGTGATGCCGTTTGGGTTAACTAATGCCCCGACAGTCTTCATGAACTTGATGAACAAGATATTCCATCAGTACCTGGACAAGTTTGTGGTAGTATTTATAGATGATATCCTTGTATACTCAAAGTCGCTAGAAGAACACGAGAAGCATTTAAGGATAGTGCTTGAAAATCTCAGGAAGGAGAAGCTCTATGGAAAACTCTCTAAATGTGAGTTTTTCTTAAACAAAGTGGAGTTTCTCGGACATGTAGTGACTGGAGATGGAATATCAGTTGATCCAAAGAAGATTGCTGCCGTAGAATCTTGGGCTACTACAAGCCCTGTTGCAGAAATTAGAAGCTTCTTAGGATTGGCTGAATATTACAGAAAGTTTGTGAAAGATTTCTCTCGAATTACAGAGCCTTTGACTAAACTCACTCGGAAAGATGTAGAGTTTGTATGGACTGAGGAATGTCAGGCAGCATTTGATGAGTTGAAGAAGAGATTGACTATGACTCCTATTCTGACATTGCCATTGGGATCAGGAGGATTCGCCATCTATAGCGATGCTTCAGGAAAGGGTTTGGGATGTGTTTTAGAGCAAAACAATAAGGTGGTGGCTAATGCATCCAGACAGCTACGGACACACGAGAAGAACTATCATACCCATGACTTGGAGCTGGCAGCTGGCATCTTTGCATTGAAGTTGTGGAAACATTATTTGTACAGAGAGCGTGTGAAAATATTCACTGACCACAAAAGCTTGAAGTACGTTTTCACACAAAAGGAACTGAACATGAGACAACGTAGATGGCTAGAGCTCATGAAGGACTTTGATATTGTCTTGAAGTATCATCCAGAAAAAGCCAACGTAGTTGCAGATGCCTTGAGCAGGTATCGAGTAGCTATGTGCCTGACGATGGACCGCCACTTATTAGCAGATTTGGAGAAGTTGGGTATTAAAATAATAATTTCTGGAGTTGAAATGCAGATGATGGGTATGCAGATGATGGGTATGCAGATTCAGTCGGAATTGATGAACAAGATCCAGGAAACACAATATCAAGATGAAAGTATGAGAAGTAGACGAGCTCGGGTACATGCCGGATTACTAGATGATTTTACCATTACAGAAGATGGCTCTTTACGACACGGAGTAAGGCTATGTATTCCTAGAGGAGATATACGGGAAGAAGTTATACAGGAAGCTCACTGCTCTCAGTATTCTATACATCCGGGAGCTACCAAGATGTACAAAGATCTAAGAGATCACGTGTGGTGGTATGATATGAAGCGAGAGGTAGCACATTTTGTTTCCAGATGTCTAGTATGCCAGCAGGTCAAAGCCGAAAGGTAGAGACCAGGCGGGTTACTTCAGCCACTACCAATTCCAGAATGGAAATGGGAACATATCACGATGGATTTTGTTTCCGGATTACCACGCACTCCGGGAGAAAAAGATACAATTTGGGTCATCGTTGATCGGTTGACCAAATCAGCCCACTTCTTGCCATTTAAAGTGGGATTGTCTACAGAAAAGCTCGTTGGATTGTACGTGAAGCAGATTGTCATGTTGCACGGGGTTCCGGTGAGTATCGTCTCTGATCGAGATAGTCGATTTACATCCCATTTTTGGAGAAGTTTGCAGTTTAGCTTGGGTACCAAACTAAAGTTTAGCACTGTTTACCACCCTCAGACGGATGAACAGTCAGAGAAGACTATTCAGACGCTAGAGGATATGCTTCGGACTTGTATTTTAGACTTTAGTGGATCGTGGAAGGATCATCTTCATCTGGTGAAGTTTGCTTACAACAATACTTACCGGGCAAGCATCAAGATATCTCATTTCGAGGCTCTGTACAGCCGAAGATGTCGTACCCCATTATCTTAGGACGACGTAGGCGAGCGAGCATTGTTGGGACCAGAAATGGTAGTAGATGTTGCGGTGAAGGTAAAGCAGATTAGAGAAAGACTTCGTGTGGTTCAGGACAGACAGAAGCACTGGTCCGATAGTTGTCGGAGACCGTTAGAGCTTGAGGTTGGCAAATTGGTGTTCTTGCGAATTTCTCCAACACATGGCACGATTCATTTCGAAAGAAGCGGGAAGCTCAGTCCAAGGTTTATCGGACCTTTCAGTATTACCGAAAGGGTCGGTGTCGTAGCCTACCGGCTAGCTTTGCCACATACATTAGAGGGAGTACATAACGTGTTTTATGTATCCCAGCTAAGATGATACATGGCTGACCCTAACCACGTATTAGATCACTCAGAGATTGAAGTGGGACCGAGCCTCAGCTACCAAGAGCAGCCCGTGGATATACTAGATCGCAGAAAAAATATGTTGTGTAACCGGACGATTTTATTTGTTCGTGTCGCTTAGAGTCATCACTCCCCGAGTGAATCTACTTGGGAGAGAGAGGATGAGATGCGTGAGCGATACCCATACCTCTTTGAATTTTGAGGTATTTCTTATTTCTTTCTGTATGATCTACTTTAAATTTCGAGGACAAAAAATTTCTAAGGGGGGTAGATTTATAACCTTCATGTTAATTAGACTATTAAAATTAGTGCTTAGTAGTTAAACCTTTTAATCAAAAATTTACATTAGGTTCAAATTTAATTTGGATTGTTCTTCAAGAGAAATCCAAATTGAATTGGTTAAGGACACAATGGTCAATTCACCATAATAATATC